>JAJJWX010001933.1:0-42250 GCA_023529315.1 Papaver bracteatum
TCCATACATACATCAACATTTAATTTGCGTTCTCGATCTCACTCCCTTGTCGGAAACCACCACCAATTTCTAGCCCACCCGCAATAACTTGAACTGCATCTTAAAATCATCACAACTTCACCACCGCAACACTCGTATCTAAGTTCCAACTATGAACTGCAACATAACATAACCAGGTTCATTCCCGTATTCAACAACAACAACATCAAATTCATAATAGGTTCAAACCCTAACTCATAGCTTCGATGAATCTTAAATTCGACAACTCAATCTTCACGACAAGAATAAACTCAAAACACCCATCTCTTTAATCTTCACCAATCTCTTCCGGTTTTTCTCAATTTCTTCTCTCAATTGTATACAACAACCTCCATTGATTCTTCCATTTCGTATCCGATTTTTCTTGGTCTCCAGTTCTCGTAACTCCCAGATTCACTACAACCCCTAATTTGATATCCCATCTCTTCATCTACTCCATGTGTTCATCGATTCTAGGCCAAGAGATTTCAGATAGCTTCAGCAAGCATAGCCGCCATTCTCTCTGTTTCAGATAAAGGGAAAGAAAGAAAGAACTAATGATGGGGGCAATAATTACTCCTCTCGATTTTTAGGCCTAGTAAGAAATAGAATTGGATATAGCCACCCCTGTGTGACAAAGATAAGGGGTACTCAAATAACTCGTCTTGTCTGTTCTGATGATTGACAACCCACTCGTCTTGTTCAACCGTCGCTTATGGCAAACCGATACTCATCTTCACCTCCTCCTTGCGCACGTCACCCGCTCCAAATATATCTCCCATGTAAATTGGCATATTTTCCTTTACGCTCCAAATAGACGTTTTCTCCTCTTTGCTCATATGACTCCATTGCACCTAGTAAACTCAAAATTAAACATAAGAGATGCATTTCACAAATAAAATAGCAAAGAAAGCATAAATACTAGATTTAAAATTAGGTGCTTTACAACACCTATCAAATTCCCCCACACTTAGACTTTGCTAGTCCTCGAGCAAATAAACAAAGTCATTCTAAAGCATACATACAACTCCGTCTCGTTTGAGGCTACAAGCATTTTTAAGCATAAATAACAAGCCTTTGAACCCATAGGTGTCCTTAGTGGATGAGTTTTAGTCTCTTGAAGGTTTACAAGAGGTTCCTTTACAAAACCTAAATTTCTAACTCCGTCTATTTGTGACAAATCAATGAACGAATCCAAAATGACTACAGAGGAGGTACCTTGCGCAAATTCAGCTCATATTTAAGTAAATAAAACTCTTATTAGATAGCTCAAACAATCCAAAATACTCGAAAACTAACAAACCACAATCACAATTAAAAGATTAAGAAGATGGATATATATGTATATATTAAGAATGTTTACAAGTGATCAATGTTTCCATATCCGTCCATCAAGGTCACCGCTAAGATGAACCTATGCATCCTAATGGATTGAGCTACTAGTCTGAATTTAGTGTCAACACATTGGCATATACAAGGGAACCAAATGGTCAACAATCTTATTTCTACATCAACTCACCGGGCATATACAAGGGAACCAGAGTGACTTTATTCACCAAATATAATACTTTCTTTTCTTTCTTTTTCACTTTTTTTTTTTGACAACATGATTAGATATTTTGATCCAAGTACATGCTTCCTTGTCAGGCAAGTATGTGATAGTTGCCTTGGATCCCGCATTCCACACTTGCTTGTGCGACGGATACAGTGGACAACATTTCACACATACATCGCTATTCCCAAGTGTCATTTTTATTCCGTTTGGTCTAATTTATTTGTCTTTTTTTTTTTTTTTTAGCAACTCAATCACTTCTATTTCATCCTAGTAGTAATAACAAGTCGATGTTTAGTGACCCACCAAAACACTTAGAGAACAATAGATAAATATGGAAAAAATAAAAAATAGAATTTTATAAGGTGATATTCCAAGATATGGTAATAACTATCATGTTATTTGTGATTTCGAGCTATGTCTGCCCCTTTTAGTTAAGCATTGGTTCTCAATTCCGCATCAAAATGGCTCCATCCACTAATGGTGTCATTCAAAAGGCAAATGCTCCCCCACACTTAAACTTTTAGCATTGTCCCCAATGTAAAATTGAATCGTCCAAAGAAAGTTCATGGTGGGAAATTCCCTCAAATGATATGCAAAAACAAGAAAATAAAGATAAAATCTAAAGAATAAAAAGATAAAGGTAGATACAAAACCGGTGGGTTTCCCTCCCACTTAGCGCTTGGTTTAAAGTCGTCAGCCCGACTTGCTCCTTGTTTGCTAAGATTCCTCCAGAAGGAGTGCATCCACAAATTATCTCCCGATAGGGTGTAGAACACATCCTATTTATTATCTATTGTTTATGCTTTCAAGTCATTTTTCTTGTGAATTATGTATTTTACGGTGTTTTTAAGCTATTAGGTATCTGGAGAAAATGCATTTAAAAGAAGGAGGAATCACCCAAAATTTGAGCAAAAATGGTAAAAAGGTCATTTCAGGGGCAAACACTATATGGAGCCCAATAAAGGTTAAGGGAAACTTTGTTTTAAAGTTAAAGACATACTAATCAAGGTTAAAATGCTTATCTCGCTAGCCCTTATCAAGTGACATCCTATTATGGGCACCAAACTCGGGGTGGTCTCATCTCCGGGGTGTACTATCCATACCCAATTTAGTATACCCTAACCCTAAAGTTGAAGAGGACATTATCCCTAAAATCATTTCATTTGAAACCGAGAGGGCAACAACCATTTTCTTCCTCAAATTGAGAAAAGGGAATAGAGGCTAACCACAAAAAAACAAGCAGAGAGGAAATCAAGAGATAGTTGAGAGAAGAATTGATGAACTGGGTGGTGGTCGTTGTTGTTGTAGAAGCAGATATGGTGTTGAAGCTCGGAGAAATTTGAGGTCGGGTTTGTCGATAAAATCAAAAGAAGAAATTAGGGTTTCATAAGCGCTCGTGAAAGAGGATTTGTAACCGCAGAAGAACAAACTAATTTATGAAATGTAAGACGGGTTATTGTTGGTTTAGAGAAAGGTTGAATTCTCCACCGAAATTACAAGGAAGAAAAGGGTCTCATACGCCATGGGTTTGTGGTCTTGAGAATTATTTTCATCAGAATTACTACCGAGATTGATGGTTCGATGAATAAATTGATGTGTTGTGTTCGAATTGAGTTGATGCTGTTTGATGCGCACGACAAGCGTCAAAAATAATTTCACTTCCTGTTCAACTAGATATAAATATAGTATTCGGTAAGAAAGAGTTCGCATCCACAGGAGGAGCAAGTGTATTGTTGTTATGCATTTTCAAGACGGCAACCAAGTAACCAACTAACCCAAGGTGTGTTTTTGTTTTTATCAAAGTAAAAAATAAAAATAAAATAAAGCAAATCAAATAGTTGGAATAATCAATAAGGAGAAGATATTGTTAAGGGATAGTATAATTCACAAACATGTATTTTTCATCTATGATTAGAATTGGTATTTAATCTCTCAATTATCAAAAGTCCTAGGATATCTTGATCGCAAGAGTATCCCGTTTATTTCGATTTTATCACAAACAACATTAAAAGATGCTATCGCAAATCTTTCTTTAAAAAGCAACCTAAAGTGTAAAAGACAATTAGGTTTAACTCCCTAAGAGCAATAAGTTCTATGAAATAAGACTAATTAATGCAAACAACCGTGTAAAAGCAGAGACCTTTAACAAAGGTTATGATTCATATGCGATTAAAAGATGTATCACTAGCAAGTATTAACCACAAGATGCTACTAGAAATCAGGAAAACAACTTACAGATTGAAAACCCTAATATAGCTATAGATGAAACAAATCCAATTGATCTTGACTCAACCAAACTACATTCAAATCATATGATAATAAAAACAATGAATCAAAAACGATAAGATTGAGACAAAACTAATTCATAGAATCAAATAACATGCTTAATAAATCAACTTTTATCCCATAACCATTATTTATTTAGCTACTCATATTCATGGAGTTCATCATCATAATATTCAAAGAAATAAGATGAAACATAAAAGAAAGCAAACCCTAGAAGTAGTTCTTCCAAAGCCCAAGAATAGAATAAAACGTTGTATTAAATTGTAGAAAACTTCCTTTTTATAGCTTTACTCCTTTCAAAAATAGGTTTTGTCTTCAAAGTCCATTAGGTGGAAATTCACCCGGCCCACGACAAGAGAAACCATGGTGAAAATTTATCCCAAAAGGGTCACGGAAAGTTGGTTTTGACTTTAACTTGGCCTGGAATCCGTCTCCCGGCCAATTCCAAAAGTCCTTTCCCCATTCAAAGAATATTCCGTCAGACTGTTATCTTGACTATTGACTAACGGTTCTTTAATGGTTGACCGGGTCAAGAAAACCGAGTCAGAACGAATGTAATGTAGTTACCTAGCTAACTCTACCGACTAAGTCACTTGCATGTGCCGTAATCAAACACGACTAAGATGGTTGTTCCTTCGCATATCCATCACTTTGCCTGCACCTGAGTTCATTCATTCCCATTGCAAGTGCATCTCAGAGCTCATCCCATAACCTGTAATTACATCTCCAATGTAGTTGTAACCATTTTCCACTAAAGGCAATGTACCAATTACTTGTATCACACCCATGCCTAGCCACCTAAAACCCACAATATCAATGCCACAGATTCACCAAACCCGTCATTCAAGCTTCATCACTAGCATCTACAGATCAATAGCCTACTAGTTCCATGGACTCTTCTTAGCAAATACGCACTAATAAAAGAACACTACACCAAAACATCCGATTTGGGACGGATATACGCGTTGCAAATGAATTTCACCAGCGCTAATATCTGTTGGGAATATGGCGTAGCAAATTTTGGTGCAACGCTAAATCCGTTGGTCAAATTAATTTGTGCAATGTATATAAACGTTGGTAAAATAGATTACCAATGTTTGTTGAGCAACGGATTATTTAATTTGTGCAACGTTTACAATAATTTAGGCAACGTGTTACTCCAATTTTAGCAACACTTATATACGTTGCAAACCCGCTTACGTGATTAAAAAAAATATTAAACGATAATTCCAGGTAAAAAATAGAATTCGACGGATTTACGCACCTAAAAAAACTATAATAAACCATATAATTATTTGGTTGATTTAAAGATAAATACTGCCAGGAATCCAAGTTTCGAATTTGACAATATGAATTAGTTCATAAGAATACCTTCAATTGTTTACATACACGTTGTATCATAAGTACCCTTTGGATTAAGAGCATTAAAATCAATATCCCGAGAATTATATGGAAGTTAAGGTTAATGGTAAAATTCGGTGTGTTAATGAGAGATAACACAAAACCTGGCACCTTATATGGAAACATGACTCCAATTGCATCCCATAATGTCCGGCATTGAGCACATCTGTATAAGTATCAAAGAGAAACAAGTTTGATATAACCAATGTAAAAGATGTGCACTCCCAATCCCACCACCATGACTATGAATTATTATTACTAAGCTTTGAAGACAAAAAAACTAGCTGAAAACAATAATTTTCACGCTCGTATAAAACATGATACGAGAATAAACACAAACCTTAGTCCTTGAGATTCTCGATAGAATCGAGCAAGCTCTGGATGTAGTTTGAGGAGTTAATCAACTACAAAAATAAATTCAAAAATAAAATCAGTTAGTAATGGTTAATCAAGTGTTGTTGGATGTTGCTTTAGATAGATTCAAATGCTGCAATACTCATTGGCATGATTTATGCAAGTTTTCATACTGCCAGTAGTCCATCTTCTAAACTCCACCTGACAACAGACCATTCTCCATCGTCACTGCTGCACCATGAACCAACTTCTAATTTATGTCCGCCCGAGAGTCTTCTTCGCTTTGCTGCAAACAAACACGGCACCATTACTCAGCCTCTCTATTTTTTGCCCTCAAAAATCTGGTCACTGCTAACTACACTGACTGCCACTTTCTATTCCCCTTAGTCTTCTGATTCACGACTACAGCATCAGCTCCGGCAGTACAACTCCATATCCCACTGCTTCTTGTTGACTCAGGTAATGACGCAACTTTCACAATTTCAATCCTTCTGAATCTCGTTCTCTGACTCAATTCTCCATCTCAGGGCCTTCTTCCACTGTCACAACAGCTCAACTAATAAGAAACGACAACCTTCAATCCAACAACAACGCCTTTCTAGTTTGAAACCACAACTCTGTTTCTTTTTTATTCTTTTCCATTCACAATCCTTCTTTACTCAATTGGCAGTTGCAACCATCTTCCATCCTAATCGACTGACGCCGCATAAACCTCATTCAACACTTATATCACCACCAGCTGTTCATTTCCAGCAACTGTCAGTAGATCCTCTCTGTTCACAATCATGATGCTTCTTAACATACCGTTGTGCAGTTGAATTTACAATCTTGATAAAGAAGTTGAAGAGCATCAGCCACACTACTGTATTCCAGACTGATGTAATTGAGAGATTCCACCACTTCTGTACCTGAGTGTACGAGAGAATGAAGTAAAAGGGTTTGAAGTTACTGCACCACCCAGAATGAAATATATCATATCAAATTATAACTGTATTTTACTACTTATACTTGCCTCGTTATATATTTCGAGGTAAGAAACTCGAAGTAAGAACTCCCTTCTTGGAGTCTACAAGGAGAAGATAAATTTGTTAGGAAATAATGAACGCTTGAACATTTGACCTAACAAAGTACAACTTCACATTAATGTCACAAATGATAGACAAACTTACATCTTAGATTGTGCTGAAAATATCCTTGATCGCTAGTGGTATAACTCCTGGAAAAATGTGATCTCCCTGGAAACATTAATGAATGAAAGCTTAAATAGTTTCAGATGCATTGATTTGTTGGTACTCAACGTATAATAAAGAAATAGACAATAATAAAAAGAGTTGCATAGTAAAGGTAAGGAGACATGAAACAATTCAATTATACATCATGAATTAGCCAGCATTCATGCATACATATATTTTATAAACATAGAAGCAGAAAACTTAGCATATTTAGAAGTTTAACTAAACTGGCATTGTGTGGCGAGCAAAATGCAAGATATTAAGGATTATGACTTTGAGGCTCCTCAAGGTTTGTTTAATACTAAAATTGACTCATAATGGGTGGAAAATGAACAATATCATCTTGGAAGTATGTGTCTTCCCACTACTTGTAACACCATAAGCAAAAACAGTTCCTGCAATGTACACGCAGAAATGAATCTTAAATCTTGTATTATAGCCAAAGGTGGGTGATCAGTCACAACTAAAAACCTCTTAATACAGTAGGTTGGTAGGAATAGCGGCATAACGCTAATTCATACCCATAACACTCTATTTGCATAAACTCAAGCACTAACAAAACCAAAAAGCTATATTACCATTAATGTCATCCATCGCATTCTTGACTACAGGTCGAGCATCTACTTCATACATAGTCTTGGTACTGGTTGCTGGTCTGTAATTAGACCACAACTACTAATCAGAAATAAAACCAAAAAGCTATATTACCACAACTACCAATCAGAAAGTTCAAATACACTCCTTCTCCTCTTCTTTGGCAATCTGAAATAACAATATCAGGAAAACGTGAGAAAAGCAGAAGTATATGCAATAGCAGAAGGTATAACTTCTCAATCCAAGATATATAAAAGACAGAAAGAAGATATCATACATATATGATCTTAAACAACCTTTCTTAATGCAATGCGATGGCTGCCACAGATACTCCAGAAGTTCAGCAATATTATGACGTATGTGGAACTTTTCAAAAAACTGCACAAGAATGTACAACAATCATAACAAAAAAACATTTAATGTTTAGATACATGAGGAAACATATGAAGTAAGAAACTGCATCAAAAAGGTGGATAGCAAAATAGATTTGGGAAATAAAGACGGGAAGTTAATGAAGATGAATCTCTGTTTTTTATTTTCAAGTTAAAAGAGACTACTCTCAATGAGTTGTCCTGAAAATCCCTCCCAAGCTCTCAAAATGAGATAATCATAACGCTTACCTGAGTATGTGATCCAGTGAACTCAACGTGAATGTAAAGCTTCAAAAGATTCCTGACAAGATACTCAAGGGCAAATTGATGACCTTCAAAAAGAGAAGTTGTTGAAGATGAACCACTGCACACCACACCAACATGCAATGAACTCAAATAACGGACGCAAGCTTGTGCTAGTGTGGCCAATAAAACTGTTGAAGAGGTACCTTCTTTCCGGCATCCAGCAGATCAAGGCTTTTACCATCCATGCTCGGAGATAAGGCTATTGTTGGGACTTTCCATAAACATTATAATGGAGTTCATAAAATCACCCTGTTAACAGCAATGTCAGCAGAAATTAAGATCCAAAGGCCTAGGCTAGTTCAAAAGAAAGCATAACAGTTGACTATTAACAAACATAGAAATCATCAAAATATCACTGAAACTGCGAAAAGAAAGCCTACCAGCATAAATTCATCCAGCGCTCTAGGCATCCGGGATGCAAGAATGAGCAGTCCTATTGCATCTTTAACTAAATGTTCAGGCATACAAGCAAGCTCCATAGGGAATCACGATGACAAGGGAATTTTGAACTCGCCTTCAAGATCTACCAACCAAACAACCATCAACCGGTAGAATGAGAGTGCACGCTAAATAAATGATCCTTCCTACAATAAAATCCAAGAAACCCCATTAGCGATCATATCGTTTAATAATTCCTTCGATCCAGTAACATATCAAATAGTTCAATGATTTCAAACACTCTCTAGTTACTTCGATCCATATACAACAATCATGTCCTTAAGTATTCAACTGAACTTGCTTTGCTTGAGAATTTAGGAAGCTCACAGCATTATCATCGACTACTTTTTTTATGGTTGCAGATTAAGGGGTCCTAATGACAAAGGTTGTTTCCATCATACCACAAAAGAACTTTGCTAATTTTTGTAATGGAAAACGGATCATAATCAGAATCCTTCTAAATGTATAGTATATTTGTTACAAGAGAAGCTAAAATCTCAGCAGCAAAGAAATGTAATGTTATTATCATGTAATCCAAGTTTAAGAGTTGAAGCGAAAATGTCTAGGTAATTAATTGTATATTACCAGGTTAAAGATAACAGCTAGCAAGGCAATAAGAATGAGAAGTCTCCTTTTGATCGCTATCTTCTAATCCAATTATATGTAGCAGGAAGGAATACAACATCCCTTCATTCTACGTTCCAGATTATTTTATTTTTCAACAATGTTCCAAATTACCAGAAAGTTCCTAGTGTACGCTGTGACCATTAAATTCTACCTAGTGACAGTAGAACATATGCAGGCTCTGTGCAATAAGTGAAACAAGACTCGAAGGCCGAAACAATATCACAAGAATCAAGTAAACAGGTAAAATCACAAAATCAATGAAAATGAGAAAAAGAAGACTTACTCAGTTAAGTATATTACTGACTGAAATTTAGCCAGCTTGAAACGAATTCGAAGGATGAGGCGAAATCAATAATATTTTGAACTATATATCGGTGCAGACGCAATAGGTTTAATAAAACGGCCTTCATAATAAGAACTTATGTTAAATAGACTGCTCTTCAATCTGTGAACCAGCAGATTTTGCTTCTTTTTGAACTCCAAGCAAAATTGCTTTAGTCTTCTCGACCTCCCTGGTAATATAACCAAAAGTCCTTTCACCCCTGTTAGTTCCTCTGAGTTTCCCCTTCAGCATCTTCCTAAGCCTTTGGAGCTTCATTTTGATAATCAGGATGATCAACCCAATAGAATTCGAACTTATAACCTGGTTTTCTCTCTCCTAAGAATGCATCAGCTTCAGTGAAGGATAACCACCATTTCGGAGAGCATAACACACGATCAATTCTGACAAAGATAGGAGATTAAGTTCATGAATTTTGTACTGGAGTAAATATTATTGGAACTACCATAAGAAACCAGAAAGAGTTGATATTGGTACTAACATACCTGTTAATGTGAGCCCATAAATGATTTTTATTGTGCTTTTCAGGAGGACCATATGTGCACAATTAACCCCATAATGTGAGAAATTCTTGTACCACCCTACCATCCTCACCTATCCTATGTAAAAATTTTGCTGCAGCGATAAACAACTACAATAGTAACCAGACGTGTTATGTTACTTCAATCAAATAAATTTTCAGGAAGAAAAACAAGATTTCTTGACGCAAAAACACTTTATATTACTAAAGAAAGGAAAGAAACACAAAATCTGGTAGAGATGGACATGGCTTGCTTAAAGGTTAGTTACCTGCTCATTGTATGATCGACCATCCTTCGAAATTGCAGACGGAAGAATACTGTCCCAGTCTCCCTTCGCTAAATTGACATAAATCTCAACTATCTTCAACAGAAAAATAGGCACTTTATCAGTGAACTATAATGCACACATGAGAGAAAAAGGAGGACAAAATGACTAAAACAGGAAGCTAGCTTTATAAAAAGCTTACAAAGGAAGTGAAACACAATGTGGTTACTAACCCGCTTAAGCCATATCTTTGGACAGAACTCGTACTTCTCGGGGTCCTTTAGAGTAAGAGATTCACACTGAGGGCCCGCAAGTTGTCGGAAAAAGTAATTAAGCATACTTGCCACTCTTTCAACCTGGAATGCAAGAGAGGAGTAATTAGGTTTAACATTTGGCAGCTTGCACAACCTAACTGCCGGAGATGAAATATGCTTACTGAAAGACGCCTTACCATCTATGGAAGAAGAAAAGGCACTGTGATATGTTCCGAAGTAAATGCTAGCATGCCAACATCTTCCATCGCCAACCTTGTGCAAATTCGGATAATCTTATAGCAAGACTTGAAAGTAAAACCCCTTACTTCAAAACACCAAATTAACTTCAATAAAACACACTAAACTGAAATCTAAATACACATAGTGCTTTAAATTTTCATAATGTAAAAAAAAAAACAACAAAAACTATACATGCAAGTAAGACTCCAACTTCACGAGTTAGGTCAAACAATAGATCAAAATATAACCAACAAAATCAAAATTAAACATCGGTACTAGCAGATAATGGTTAATACACGATGATAATCAACAAAGAAATCAACTATTATTTGAATTGATTTTGGATTTCAGGAACAAAATTATTTTCTAGGTTTAGGAATTTTTTAAGATTTTTAGAGAATAGATCGAGATTTTTGTGTTTCGATTCTTGAATGAAAGGTTTTGATTTGGTCGAGAAGGCGAAAGAGATCTACGGGTTTTGATTTGTAAAGAAAAATCGTTTGATCCGGTTTTTCTCTTCGCGAAAAAACACTATGAAACTAGGAAAGAGAGAGAGTAAAAGATGAGGATGATTTTAAGATTTCTTGTTTCTTAACGCTTTGGATTCGTTTTACGTGATTATTTCTTTGGATGCACATCCTTTGTGATTCTATTACTAAGGACTCTTTCACTACGGATTCTACTCGGGGGTTACTCTTTTCATTCGAGGGTTACATTTGCTCGCCTTAAAATTCAATTTTAGGTGTGGGGTTGGATTTTGAATCGGTTTGGCTTGTGAGGTTTGTTTTCGGTTGTAAGGGAGTTTTGAGATGATTGGGTGGTTCCGTATTTTATCGTAGCGGGTGAAGATTTTCGGTTGAGTGTGGTTTATTTCAACATTTAACACCCTTGTTCTAACTTTTGTTCGGCACACTAGGTGTTTGTGAAAATTACGCAACCATTTGTTTCATTTTAAAACATTGTAGAAGTAGAATTGTTCACCATTTACTCTTGGTTAGGCCGGATTTCTTCATTTGTTTTTAATCGGGTGAGGTACGGGGGGCACGTCCATGGCGTGCTCGGGACTTCACGGAGTTATGGAGTTTTAAGGACTCGAATTCACAATCCGTTTCTTATTTTCAATGCCCCTTCGAGTGGGATTTGATGGTTGCAAGAATGGTGCGGGTGGAAGAGGTTTGGGAAAAGCTTATTTGATTCAAAGATCTCGTAGATAAACATTTTGTCTATGGTAGGGAGAATGATTGGTGCAGACAATGGATTGCTACTAATCATGATATCTACAAAACATGGGTAGATGTCCTCTCTCAACTTCGTATGTGGTTATGCACGGATTGCATGCTTCTTCGTGCCTGGAGAAGACCATGTAAATCTCATCTTTGGAGATGGCTTATTCGGGCCATTTAATAGCACGAGACGCTCACTTGTTGGTTAATGGAATTTTATGTCCTCCTCCAACCACTGACAACATAGCGAGATGATATTGATGCTCCTTTGCTTCCTTGCCTTAATGTGGAACTGCTCGACAAAGTGTTTAGCAACATATTCAAACTTGTCAAAAATATCCTCAAGGTGTAAACTCAGTTCTCAAAAGTTTTGAAGTATGCACTTGATAAGGTACGTGCAAATCCTGGTGAGGTTTTCGTGTGGATACAATTGTTGTTGTTACCTGTTTGTATTCTTCATTTACACATCCCAAAAAGCGATGAGTGAGGAAAAGTAAAACGGCAATCGAAGGACTTCTGATTAAATCCATCAATCAATCTATTGTACAATGGTATGTGCCTGACGGTTGTATTCAACTAGTCCAGAAATTGCTCCTTGAACACGCTCGAGTATAACAACAAGCAACGTAGGAAGAACAACAACCGGGAGGCTCTTAACTTGATTATATGTAGAAAGAAAATACGTAATGGGCTTTTTAATGCAGCTATAAAGGTCCTCACTTGGGATGGTATTGCCACGAGATGAGGAGGATACTTTGAAAAAATTAATTGATAAGCACCCGTTTGCCGCGACATACCCATCGGGTCCCAGTGTTGAAAACAGTGTGGTTTCTTCAAATGAGATCATTCTAGGAAGGATAATGAGCTTCCCCGGAGGCACATCTTGCGGGAGAGATGGTTTGAGGTTCAACATCTACTCGATGCCCTCAATGGACCTTGCATTGTTGTTCTTCGATGATTTACTTACCTCCATTAAAGGGGTAGTCAACATATGGTTCGACGGCAGGTGTCCATCGACTTTGGGAGAATTCGTGGCGAGCGCACCTCTTACACCGTTGCTCAAACCGGATGGGGAATTCGTCCGATAGCTGTTGGGACGAGTGTGGAGGAGATTAGTATCCAAGGTAGCTGCCCAAGATGTTGCAAAGGATATGTGCACTTACCTCAAAGATTTCCGAGTTCGGTGTAGGAGTTCCATGTGGAGCGGAAGCCATCATACACTCGGTCAACAGGATTCTACACCGAAAGGTAATTCTTCCACTATGACCATGCTCTTTGGTTGATTTTAGCAACACCTTCAACATGGTCAAGAGTCACTATGTTACTAGAAGTGAGAACGCATTGTCCCTCAATCTCTAAGTGGGTTGAGTTTTGTTATTCGAAGCGCCTAAACTGTACTACAATGATTCCACATTGTCTTACGCAAGGAGTTCAACAGGGTGACCCTCTTGGTCCCCTTCTTTTCGATCACGCTACACCCTTTGGTCAAGAGGATTGCCACGGAATGCAATTTGGATTTACATGCTTGGTACTTGGATGATGGTACGATAATTGGAGACACTTTAATGGTTTCTAAAGCTTTGAACATCATCAAAAATGAGGGTATCAAGATTGGTCTCAATCTTAGCATCGCCA
Source organism: Papaver bracteatum (assembly GCA_023529315.1). Taxonomy (NCBI): domain Eukaryota; kingdom Viridiplantae; phylum Streptophyta; class Magnoliopsida; order Ranunculales; family Papaveraceae; genus Papaver; species Papaver bracteatum. Next base: position 13,661 of record JAJJWX010001933.1, read on the forward strand.
AGACAGAGATCTTCTGGCCTACGATGGATATATGATGTCGTGATGGGAACGTCTTTTCATCCCAAATTTGTAGACCAACTAAGGGGGTAAAGCTTTTAGGGGGGCCTGTAAGTTTAGACCATCGATTCTAGCGGCTTGATCAAGAGTAGGGTGGTCAAAACTATCAATTTAATGGACGCCATAAGGAAGCTAGATGACCCCCAAAGTGAATTGTTATTGTTGCGTAGTTGTCTTTGGAGTCTCTCGTCTATATTACTCTATGAGAACTACGGGGCCAGATTATGTCATAGATGCTCAAGTCATCTTCGATGCTCACCTATCGTTACATCCGCGTCACATTGTCACTAATGATGGGCCTGGTATGGGGTTCTGCGATGACGTATGTCTTCCCTACCACTTAGTTTGGGTGGTTTAGGTATGTACTTCATGGATGATGCAATAAACTATTGCTACTTGGCTTCTTGTATACGAGACTGGTAGCTTCAGATCGGCATCCTTCGTAACTCTCGGCTACAAGGCCCTAATCACAACATGCAACAAGCTATAGAGCTTTTCTCCAGATATGTGGTCCCGACATCAACATCGAGCTTATCGCCCCCATCCCATGAAGACCCTGGCGGTGAATTATTTTGATGTTGTCATGAAGGAGTTCTTAGGTTAAATTTTCCATGTCTTCTCGAGATTGTGCTATTTGGGATTGCAATAAAGATATCCATGCACAAGACTACCTTAAGGCTATTCCTATTGAGGGGCTTAACCGGAGGGTTGGTACTCGGGAATTTGGAGCATTTTACGGTATAGGCTTGGTATACCTCTTTTTGTTGAAGGTAGTCTGTGTGCTTTTGCAAGAGGGATATGGACTGTTATGGGGATCATGCCTTAATTTGCGCACATGAGGTAGGCATCAAATTTCGACACGATCTCGTGCGTGACATATTTGCGAGATATGTGTTTTCGTCTTGGGTGCGGCTAGAAAAGAAGTAGAACCGGGTTTGTTGGCGGATGATGGGAGTTCTCTCCGCCTCGGGCCGATATTTTAGTCCTTAATTGGGACAATGGGCGTGACAAGTGTTTAGATGTCACCTACAAGGCGTTTCACCATTTCACCGGAGGAGGGGTGCACACATTTCGTCCGGGGTTAGCACCTAATACGTCAATTAAACGTAAGCATAAGAAATATTTGGATAAATGCTTAGCCCAAGGTTACAACTTCGGCACTTAAGCCTTTACTACTTTTGGTGAACTTTGCACCTAAACGATGGATCTCTTGAAAAGGCTTAATAATCACTTATCTAGATTTGATGTTAATGCCAAGAAATGTAACTATTTCTTTCATAGATTAGGAATAGCCATACAAAAAGGGGTTGGAGCCCGCTTGTCGCTAGGTGCAATCTAGTTACTTGTAGAACCTTTTTCTTTTCAATAAAATTTATATATTATGAAATAAAACATTTTTGTTTCTTTTAAGATTTTGTAAAAAAGAATAATAATAATAAAAAATATCCTAGATTAAAAAGACACAACTACTAAAGGCCCATTGAAATATCTGCTATTACGTAAATACCATTGATGTATAACGTTTTTACACGTTTGAGAAACGTTGCTCATTTAATTTTATTTAATAAACCGATATTAGTTATTTTTCGCACAGTATTTTTGGGTGTGCAACGGATATTGACGTTGCTCAAGGGTGCAACGTCAATATCCGCTGCACACTCCGAAATTGATATGTTGCAAAATGCAGGATATGGTGTCTTCTTTGTAAAAATTTATGGAATTGTTGTTCGTGTACTCGGTTTGCAAACACAAGTGGTCAAGTTCTAATCGGTAAAGTGTGATTTTCATAATCATGAACTCATGTTCATTTGTGAACTCGGTTTGCGAACTAAAGTCCCTGGACCTTTAATGTATTAAGGTATGTAAACTATTTTTACAAACCATGGCATGTTGTTCATGAATTGGTTCTTGTATAAGTACTTTGTACAATTAAAAACCAAACCGATTTTATTTCAAATGGTTCATATACATATTTTTATATGATGATAAACTTTTGAACAACACTCTTGAAACACAGTTAGATTCATTGATTATCAATCATGATTTATTGGATCTAGAAGTGTTGGATGAATATGGCTAAGATATAAGTGTTAATATGGCTAACTTCGGTTAACTATTATTGAGCCAATAAAGTATACACGTTTGGGTACGGTTCATCCATATCTAAATATAGGTATATTTCATGTGTGTGTATCAATCTAGTACCATCAAACGGCGGAGATTGATTACTTAGCTTGAATCTTAAATCAGAGGTTCATCTAACGGTGAATATCAATTTCTTTGTTACTAAGTTATCTTAGCTTTGATTGTAAGCAACCCTGATTTCAAAGACTATACCAGGGAGAACTCTAGCATCTGAGAAACCTAATCCCGATACTTTCGTGTGTCCTAGTTCCAAACTAGTGTAGATTCTCCTTTAACCTAGGTTTTACAAAACCATTATTAGGTTAACTACTTGAAGACTTCATTTGGGATTCGTGAAGCCAGATCCAACTATTTTCTCTGTAATTGCGTATTCTGATCTTACTTGTTTTATCGTATTGAGTTTTATCTTCTCTAAGATTTACTCGAGATTCATCTCCGATATGTTATATATACGGTAAAAAAACTCCATATATTAATAACCTTGGGACTTTACAAAATTATTAATATATGGAGTTTATTAATATAGGGAGGTATACCAAAAAAAAGATGAATAATATATTGAAAATATATCCTATTGAATAATATATCCTTTATGTGAAGGATATATATCCTTTATGAATAATATATCCTTTATTATATAGTGAATATCTTTAATATATTGAATAATATATCCTATTAAGAATTTTTAAATTTTTCTCTACACTATATAAATAGTACTAGATATATTAAAAGATAATTAATTATTTTTAATATTCTCTTCTTCTCAACCAAATCAACATGTCATCCAATGTTAGGAAAGAACTCATATGAGTGATAAAATTCGTATAGAATTGTGTGAAAAGAAAAAATCACATCCAAACTGGACGCAAAAGATCTTGCGAAATGGTTAAAAGATACTTATGAGTAATCAAACTGAACAGTTGCACTACACTAATCGAATGGATATGGACATCTTCCTTAATCATCCCAATGAGCAACAAGTCGTATATGCTTCAACCGAATAAGAAATAATCGATGGAATTAGACAAGAAGCGAATGCAGATAATCTCGATGATGATAGTATGGAGATACCAAAAATTTCATGCCAAGAAGCTTTAAACATGCTCGACAAGTTGGAAATGTGTTAGCTTCAACAAGATGGTGCACATACCAACGAGGTCTTACGCATACGCAAATCAAAAGATGCCATAACAATCCACAAAATTACATCATTTTCTCAACCAACTATAGATAAATATTTTTCTTCATCTTAAATTTTGATGTAACAAGTTTATAATTTTCCTATTATGTTGATTTTATTAATATATGGAGGTAAATTCATTAAGGTGGGACTAAAAAAATCTATTAATATTAAAATGTGGAGTTTATTACTATTTGTAACTGGCCCAAGTTGGGACCATAATATTTTATTAATATATAAAGTTTATTAATATATGGAGTATCAATATATGGAGCTTTTACGTATAAATTAATCACAATGGGTCTTCGTCTCGGACTCTTGTGATTCGCAATAACTATTTCATTAATCGGTTAGGTTATTATAAGGTGACTAATATTTCTAGGCTGCTCTATGGGAGTATAAGAACGGATTATTAGTTGAGTTTCTGTTCACCTTGATTATCTAAAAACGGAAACAACAACCGAATAGACTTAATTATCTATGGGAGACGGATTTGTTTATAAGTCTTCGAGTTTGGGTCGTAGCAACTCTTAGTTGTAGGTGAGATCATCTAAGAAAATCACGTGCGTAAAGTCCTGTTGGAATTCAAGAGGTGTAAGGAACTTAACTGTACCTTAATCGGTGTGAGACTTGGTTGGGGCTCAACTACATTTCAATCCAAAGTTAACTTGTAGTAGGCTAGAGTTTGTAGTGGCTTAATACGGTGTGGTTTTCAAAGATGGACTAGGTCCATGGGTTTTTCTCATTACGGTTTCCTCGTTAACAAAATTTCGGTGTCTGTGTTATTTCATTTCTCGCATTATATATGTATATCTAATTGAAATATCACCAGGTTGTGTGTAGTTCAATCACGAGTTAATAAATCCGACCTTGTTTGTTGGATAGAACTTGATTGGCACTTGAGCATTGGTCTTTGGTACCGTCAAGTTATTCTCACATCAACCAGCTCATTTAATTTCTATCTCGTTTCGATTTCTTGATTGTATTGAGAAATAGAGAAAGCTCTTTGATATCTTTCTTGATTGAGTCTCACTTTTTAATTGGTGCTCTCGGAATTATATTTGAGTTTAGTCCATACAAATTTCCGAATGAAATATTGGGTGTATTTTTATACCCCCGCGTTTTGAATAAGTTGCATGATGTAGTCATTGTAAACATTCAAAGAAGGCTAGAAAGTAAATAGAGAATGCAAATATCCATAGTGGATATCAAACATTGTTGTTTTAGTGAAGAAGAACGCAAAATAAGGGTTTGTATAAATTTTACAAACTCGAAAAACCACCTCAAAGATAGCTACCCCATACGAGACATTCAAATAACGGTAGATATTGTCTTATGGTATTAAAGATTATCGTTCGTGAATAGGTAATTTAGATACAATCAGATACCTATGGATCCTAAAGATAAGTAGCACAAGTGCATTCATCACATATTATTATTCCAAATCAATGTCGTTCGGTCCAAAAAAAAGTTCAAATACCTCATCAAGCACTATGGCGTGCTATGTAGATGATATGATGGTGAAAAAAGAGAGCCAACTAACTATCATCGAGATCTACTCAAAACCTTTGTTGTATTGAGAAAATACAATACGAAGATTAATCCTCCAAAGTGTGTTTTTGGAGTCCATAATGGAAAATTTATGGGCTTTATGGTCACTCAAAATGGGATAGAAGTTGATCCACTTTGAAGATAAGAGAAACTCGGAGAGAAAACCTCCAACATGCAAGAAATAAATTCACCAATCGACAAGAAGGTTGCTTGCACTAAATGATTTATGTCAAGATGTCAAACAAGTGCGAGACCACTATTCAACTTACTATTGAAGCAACATGTATTCCATTGGAGTAAATAATGTTAGGTAGCTCTTGATAATATCAAAGTTTTCTTATCTTCTCCTCATATTTTATCTTCTCCAGTCCAAGTTAAAGAGCTTTATCTTTACATCGCCACCACTAAGAATGCAATAAGTGAAATGCTACTCAAAGTAGAAGACAATAAAGAAAAATCTATCTGGTTTATAAGAAAGTCAATAATAGCACCGAGTCAAAGTAATCACAGAGTGGTCCATATCTTTCTCATCAATAAAGATAAGGCCTTACTTCGAGTTGGAAGATAATTGTGGTCATTGAGTATCCGAATGGAAAATGTGATATCTAAAGAGACAAAAACCGAGAAAATCGCAAAGTGGGGAATCCAGTTGAATCAATTCAATATGGGATATATAAGCGAGTAAAATTTATAAAAGCACAATCTATAACGACTTTCCTGTTAAAGATCTATATTTTGACCTGATATTCCGTGAAAAACATCCAGAAGAGACAAAAGAAACCTGAGTTCACACCAGATTGTAAGGAATCGTCATTAGACTCGTTTGGGGTGTGGAAATTTTTTGTTGATGGAGCATCGAATAGAAAAAAAAAAAATTTTGGGGGGGGAGAGATGGAATATTTATAGTCACTCCCAAAAACAGCTTCATCGAATTCCCATATGCATTGACCTTCAGTCCATCCAAAAATCAAGCATAGTATGAAGCAATACTAGAAAACGTTTACATCTAAAGGAGTTCTCCTTTATAGTTACTTTGAGCTAACAACAAATCAAATGGGATGTCAATTCGAAACAAAAGACATGTCCATGGCAAAGTACAAAAGGAATGTCAACAAACTAATATCCAGCTTTGATAAAGTGAGTATCAGACAAGTACCAAGAAACAAAATGAGACATGTAGATACTTTGTCATTCATGGGTTAAGTAATACCTAGAGCTTGTTAGAGAATTATCAAGATTAGAATTCTTAATAAATCAACTATTCATGAACCATACACATAGGATGTCAGAACACATAGTTCAAACATGACAAGTGCTGAAGCAGGGGATTCTTTGATGAAAGGCATCTTTAAATATTTGGAATCTATGTCATTACCAGATGACCCACAAGAGGCATATAAGGTTAATACAAAGACACTTAGATATCAACCATAGACAATGACATATTTAAGAAAACTTACATGGAACCGCTACTCAAATGTGTGATATAAAAGCAAGGAGAACAAATCCTAGCTGGAATATATTCAGGAAAATATGGAAACCATGCCGAAAAGATCACTCGGATGTTAAAGCAAGTTCCCAGGGTTACTTTCGCCACACACATGAAAGAAGTTTTGAGCATATCAAAAAGAGTTGTGATAAGTGCCAAAGGTATGCCTAAACACTGCTGAATTTTAACTCAAAATTAAAAAGAAAATTATCCCAAGCATGATTCTTTTATGGCCAAAAATACAAAGTAATTGCGAGAAAGTTGTTGATGGGTAAAAATAATTTCTTGGTTAAAGTGTAAAGCAATGGAGTATAAAAATGCTTGATGAAGTCGAAAACACTGGGGGTACTAAAATACACCACCAACTTTTCTCGTATGAAATTCATTTGGACAAACTCAACACAATTTTGAGAGTTAAAACACAATCTCTCTTGTGATTAGAAAGTTTACGGAATTGAATCTGTGAACCTAATTTTAAAGAGAGTTCTTGGACTATACCAAAGACCAATATCCAAGGATCAATCAAGTCTTATCCAACAAACAATGTAGGACCTATCTGTGATTGATCAACGCACAACCTGTGATATTTCAATTATAAAGATAAACAAAATAATGCGGAAAAAGAAATAACACAAACACCGTAAATTTTGTTAGCGAGAAAACCACAAATGTTGAAAAACCTCGGGACCTTGTTGATTGAACACCAAACTATATTAAGCCTCTACAAACACTAGCCTACTACCAATTAACTTCGGTATGGAATGTAGTGGAGCCCTAACTCATTCTCTCATTGATTCAGGTATAGTTGCGCTCCTTTCACCTCTTGAGTCCCAACAGGACTCCGCAATTGATTCCCCTATATGATCTCACACCAACTAAGAGTTGCTTCAACTCAATTGAAGACTTTAAACCAAATCTGCCTCCCACATATTAAGCATATATAATTGATTTTGGAATCACAAAGTTTGAAACGAAGAGAACATTGTGATTTCTATTTATCTTGTTCAAGTGATAAACCAACAATCGAACAAGATCAGGATACTCAAGTTATCAAGATAAAATATAACTAGTCCTGGCTTTACGAATCCAAATAAAGACTTTGATATAGTCGCTAAACCATGAAAGGTTTTCTGGAGAGGACGACTATAGATACAACTAGGACACGCCAAAAAGTAGTGTCGGGATTCAAAGATCCCACTTTCCAAGAGTTCCCATTATATAGACTTCAAATCATAGGTTGCTTTAGGTTTAAGCTAAGATAGCTTTGGAACCAAGCAAACAATATTCACCATTAGATAAAATCTTTGAATCTTAATCACATAAACAAGATATACACTTTGGTTAGGTAAAACGTAACCCAACCGTAAAAAGACTATGTCCAACATGGTTAGCCGAAACTACCAGTTTGCATTTTATTGAACACAAAGACATTGATTTTGAGTCACAATCATGTGATTAAATGAGTCTAGTGTTAATTAGAGAATTGATCAAATTCAAATTATCTTAGAGAAATAATTTAATCGAAATTGAATCTTAATCGACATAGTTGGTAAATATACAAAGTACAAATACTTGAGTAGTTCATGAATCGACTGAGTCAAGGTACGCGGAAAAATTTGCAAACTTACAACCAAAACCAAGTTCGGAGTTAACTGAACTTTTTGAGTTCATGCACCGGTTTGCAAACTTAAGTGCAATACTAAGTTCGAAGTTGACAAAACTTTTTCAGTCCACGTACCAGGTTGCAAACTTAAGACCTTTATCGGTTCTGGAGTTCATAGAACCCTTTGGTTTTATACCGGTTTGGGTACTAAATCAGAAACGGTTCTAAAACATAGAATTTTATTGGTTCGCATACCAGTTTGAATAATTTAACCCGGTTCCCTTACCACGGTTCCAAAATGGTTTGATTACTAAAATAAATACCTATCCGGATCACGAAACAAACAGATTTTCTCATGATGTGCATAAGAGTATGTGTATCATACAAATCTAAAATTCGATATATAGCTACTATCCTACGTGTACGAGTACATGTAATACGACCAGACATATAACAGATTTTCCGGTTTGTAAGACTAATAAAACTGTCTTGTATTCCGAATATGGTAGTTCTATATTTCCCTAAATCAATTCGATACATTCCTGAATAACAATCAATGACACATATCACTGTTGTGGGCAATTTTCGAGTGATAAACTTGAATCAAGAAATGGTTCCGAACAATAAAATTTTCTCCACCAAATTTGATCAAGTATGAACAAATGTTCATTAAGCTTAGTCGTTATATTTTGAGAAATTCGTAAACTAAATAATTAGTTCTAGATTTCTTATCTATGCAAGCTAGACTAATTAGTTATGTGAAAAACGTCTCAAGGATAGAAAGGTGAACATAACTTGAGAAATAGGTGGTCCAGTCTTCGCTTACCTTTTGCTGATGAAGTTCTACAAAAGCTTCGGTTGATCTTCGCCTTCAAATGGTAGAACACAAATGATGACTAGTTTATTTGTCAACTACCTATATCCTAGACCAAGACTTAACTAATTGTAGACTAGAAATCAAGATATAGTATTGACAACTAAATTTGACAACAAGCTTGATATAACAACACTTGTGAGTTCGATCGAAAGCAATGCTCTAACATAAGAAAATTGTTAAAGACCTTTAACAAATGCACTACACAAGAGTGCTTTGAGTTCAAGAGTTCAATCGTAAGCCTCGACCTAAACCAAGAAATAGTCGTTCAGATTCAATTTGGTCATAAAATAAATAAAGCAGTCGATCTGAGAGAGGGAAGATGAAAATGTGTGAGATTAATGGTAATTGATTGGGGATGTGTTGAATTTCTTTGAAGATAATTTTCTGTGTTAGACCGAGAAAAAGCTTATATGTGTAATTGATATGGTTGTTAGATGATTGATGAGATGAATTCATTTTTGTTAAGTTGTCCATATCATAGGTCAAGGAACTATTTTTAGTATAGGTAGTTAACACATTGATCTCCATTAAGTAGTGATGGTTGAAGAGAAGTGGAAGAGTGGGAAGAGATAAATCTTGGTTGAACCAGTTAGCTTAGTTAGAAGACTTGGTTGATTGTCATGCCACTACTCCATTTACTAATTCAACTTCCAGGATGACTTTCTCACTTTATCATCGTGGATGTACTGCTACATCGCACATGTTGTAGGCCGTCAGACCAAAATCCTATTGAATATCCCCCATGTGACATGATTGATGTGTCATGTAAAGTTTGTTTCGCAGAAAAGTATTCATTTTTCCAATCGTTAGCTTAGCTAGACTGTGAGTCTTCGCTTGATAAGTAGAGTATGGTTATCAATGATAAATGTGACATGCTCAGTAAAATTATTACTTGTGATGAATGAAGCGTAAGATGTCGACGAGACAACAATGATGCTTTGGGGACCATAGACATTGAGTTTGATGCATCAATAATTCTGATATATCATTGTGTCGGTTGAGGAAGTGGTGATATTCGAGTGATTTGGAATGATGAGCATAGGTCTGATTAGATTGTTGGATCGATCATATATCGTTATGATGTGTTAGCACTTGACAAAAGCTCATATGAAGACGAATAATGTTGAATGATTATAGGATAGTCATCCCCGATCCACCATGTCATGAGTAGTCCAAATTATAAAGAGGAGATTATAATATTAAAATATTGGTAAACATGCTAATAAAATATTGATTGATAAACAAATGACATATTGATAGCTTGGTCAATATGAAAAATATTTCTTCGCAGATCAATTGAATATTGAGAGTTGAGTCAATATGAAAAATATTGTTTTGCAGAGCAATTGAATATTGATGGTTGAATCAATATGAATGTTGCTTCGAAGCACAACCAATTATTAGTAGCTGAGCCAATTAGTTTATGAATGAGAATATTGATAGAAAGACTGAATTAGAGTGCATTCAATTCCTTTAAATTCAGTTGTTCATACGCCAAACAACATAAACCTATTAATAGATTTTTCTTCTCCAACCAATTGCATCTCCTCTAAAAATATCGATTCATCTTGTGCTAGGGTTTCTGTAAACACAACACAAATCATAATGCCTTTGTATACCACATAAGAAGAAATTGCTATAACAAATACTTGGATCGATGTTGTTACTCTCCCGGTGGTTCGTCGCTATTTGGTTCCGGCTAATAGAGTTTGGAGACATGTTTTCGATAACTATAAAGATATATTTATAATTGTTCATCGAAGAACATAAGCAAATATAAAGAGTAAGGTTGGTGTATAATAAAGAAAGGAGTGAACCAATACCTATGCATCCAAAAAAAAAAAAAAATCTTCAACATAATAGATCTCCTTTATTGACCGTTGTAAGTATTTATTATTTTTGTGCACATGTTAATCGTTTTCGTCAATTACAAACTTTCGGTTTTTTTCATTGTAGGAGCAAATGACAACTATTCTGTACGCGATGGATATAGGGAGAGAGTTTAAGCATTTCCAATGCTACGTCATCATGAAATATGCATTCCCATAACTTAACCTGGTACAACCACCACAAAATCCGCCTCAAGATGGTGATGAAGATAAGTACCGCTGCACCGGAAGTTCATGTTTTATAGGTAAATCTCTGACAACCCTCCCGAGACTACACTCGTCCATTAAGGACACCGACCAGTTTAAAGGCTTGCTGCACTAACTAAGTAGAATCGCGTTGCCTGCGACAATGAGCTAGGTTTAATTTCCAGTAATTATTAAGTGTACTACGTTGTGTTCTATTTGAATGAAATGAACGTATTTATGCATCTTTCTCGCTTATATTTACAATTATCGATCTAAATACGATTTATCCACTCAATGTGTACGCTACACCATGTTGGGTAGACTTCCATTCCAAGATTTGGTCAGCACTATGAAAAAAATCGTATTAAAAGAAATTTCGGAACTACCTACACGATCCAGTGTAAAGAGAGTGTCGATATTATTTAACCAACACTAAAACTGAAAATAAGTGTCGACGGAGTGTAAACGAAAAAGGCCGAGGAACGGGCGCTGGCTAGACGTTCTCTACGAAACTTCAAAACGGTTAATGAGTAAGCCGTTCAATAGAAACAGATAATCATTAACCTGTTTTTTCATGTAGAACGGTTAATGGCTAGCCGTTTTCCATTTTTTGGGAACGGCTCACCATTTCCCGTCTCGAGATTCTTCCAACTAGGATTCCCATACACCAGGGAATGTGAGAGGGAAGAGGGTCTCCACAAGACCCGGTCTAAGAATCCATGAAACTCCTGTGGTCTAGGTTGAGATTGACATGAGATTGTAACACACATATTTTGACTACAAATATCCATGAAAATCCTTATTTATCTTGCACCTCAACTGTGAATACCTAATAATTTTTGTGGAATCTAAATAAATCCAATTTAATTACCGTGGATATCTAGTAATTCTTTACATATCCTAATTTAATGCCCACAAGCTTTTAGGATTTTTAAATATCCACGTAACTTCTAATCCAAATACACCCCTGTAAGTTCCATAGGAACTGCCCTAGCAAAGGAAACGGATTCAAACAGGTAAGAACTGAACCATAATTTTTGTGCAAAAATTCAGCGGCTTCTAAGGGAATCTACTTGTGATTGCTCTCTTTCTTTTCCAGTTGTATTCTCTCTAGTGTATATATTTATCTCTGAATACCTGATAATTAAATTTTTGATATGGAGATGTTGGCCTTTTGTGTTAGGCCAACAACATATCTGATATTTATCTCTGGAAATATCTGATAAGAACCGTACATGTTTGTAATCTTATGCCTGGGAAATGCCAGATTTAGTTTTAAGTAGTCCGTCCATCTCTTCTAGCCAAAGAACGATGTGTCTCTCCAACTCATATTGAAAATATCGAAGGATGGCTATGTTCTTGTAATAATGCTTTGGGCTCAAATTAGTCATTGATGAAACATGTGGAAATGACCAAAAATATGATTGATTCCCATATGACCCATTCTGTAACAAATACAAATATTTAACCAAAACTATATGTGTATTTGGATAATGGCTAAAATGCCCTTTATACGGTGGGTGTCGAGACATATGAGTTTGATTAGTAAAGCCACTAATGAGTAATTAAAATTTTAATTAAAATTCAATATCATGTATTAAAATCAATTTCAGAATACATAGAAGAAATACGATTTATCCACCTTTTCTCTGTCTCAAGACTTCTTCGAAGAACAGATAACCTAGCCATGACCTAACCCCAAAATCAGCGATAACCTAACCTAACGCCGATATGTATGAAGAAGAGATCTGAGATTTTGGTCTGGAAAACAAATCAAGGTATACTTTTTATCTCATATCAATTTTCGAAATGGGTTTTTGATTAAAATTTTGATTTTAGATGGGTTCTTCATCTACATCGAATAGGAATGTATAAATAGATATTTCATTGATTCATTGTCTGTTTATTTTAAAGAATCGATTGTTGTTGGTGTTGCTGGTGCCTTTGCTAAAACCACTATTGGTCTAATAGATCTTTAATTTGATTTCTTCTATATTCGGGGTTTGACCAATTGATCTTTAATTTCTGAATTAGGGGTTTCAATTTCTTGATCTTAGATTTTGAATCTGGGTTTTGATTTTGAGTTCATTTTTTTGAATAATTTGATTGTTTTGTTTGTTTGTTTGTTTGTGTACGTAAGAGACTTTGGTTCGGTCTCTAATAGAGAAAGAGGCAGAATAGAATGTAAAGAACAAGAAAAGAAGAAGAAGAACACAAAGATTGTTGAATTTTCCGAGGAAATTGTTGAATGCCTCCAAGGTTTGTTTTTCTTTGATCTCAGAATTTTACTCGAGGAAATTGTTGAATTTTAAATATAAAATTCCAAATTTATATGGTTTATGCAGTTTGGGAAAGGAGCAACCAAAGATGCAAAAGCAAGGAAATTAGCTTCCCAACACTGGGTTGAAGCTGTAAGGATCAAAATTCATGAAAACCCGTGTGAAATTAGCGGTTTCATTTCAATTTTTATGTTATTAAGTTTGGGGTAATTGTTGTTTTTACTTGTTAGATTGATCCACGACAAAACAGATATGGACATAGTTTGCATTTGTATTATGAAGAATGGTGTAATGGAGATCTTTGGACAGCCTTTCTTCTATTGGTGAGTGAAATTCCAAAGAACTTTTTGTCCTGGGCTTGTTCCATAATGTCGGTGAAGATTTGTTTTATTAGGTTTTGTACATGATATTGGATAACAAGGTAGAATTTGTTGATAAGAAAGTAACTTCGAGGTGAATGAAATGTTAAATTTATTTGTTGAAAAACTGCTATTGATTATTCGTTGTAACGGTGAAATTTGGCAATTCGTAGTTGAGTTATTGAGAACCTAAGTGTGAGATTTTTGTTGTGTCTACTTAATGTAGGCTGGACATTGGAGATGGCGAGAGATGTTGAACTCAAAGAGTGTCCCGGATCCAAGCTTCGAAAGCAATGCATCAAGTATCTTGGACATGTATGTCTTTTTATAATCCAGACCCTTCTTTGGAGTAGTCATTGGGTAATTTTCATTTTAAAGATTTGTGATTGATTTGTGATATACTTTGTTGTTCTTGTTTGCATCAACTTCGCATTCAAACCAGCAAGAGAGGTAACATTACGAGTACATAATTAATGAAGGGACTATTCATCACAAACTAAGTGGATAACCTTTGGATATCAGTATAGGCTCCAAAGGAGCTAAATGGATATTTTTTATGAGCACCTCTAAAAAACTCTATCTTTGGCGAGGTTAAATTTGTGGCTTATCCTGCCCTGTGCGAGAAAAAAAAGGGTGTTTCCATCATTCAAGTTTTCTTCTTTGGAGGAACTACCTTAGCAGTAGGAAGACTTGTTGAAGAGAATGGAGAGCTAAAGGTATGTTGTTTCCTTACTAATCAATCTTAATTCTTCCTACTTATTAAGCCCGACATCGTTGACTTGATGTATATCGAGTTTTCTTGTTATGGTACTCTATTTCATTATCCTGTTGCAATCTATATCCGCATCGGTGGATATTATTTCCCAACTGATGAAAACCTCAACAACTTCAAAGACTTTCTCGGTGAGAATGGGTTCAACCTCGATGAATTTCGGGTATATGTTGTGTGTTTTAAATGTTCCATTCTCGGGACCTTGTAATCCTGGTGGTTTAAGAGACACTAGTCGGGGATTTTTTTTTTTTGTAATTTTAGAACAGTTGTGGATTTGAGTCTCTATCTTAAAATCAATGAATTTAATCTTCATTTTCTCGGGATTGTAGATACGCTCTTCTACGATAACTACGAGGGCAATGGAGACAGACAAGTCGGTTCATGGGATTGCATTTGAATCCTTTTCTCGATATAACCTGAAGCCATTGCATCTTCCAAGTCTCTTCAAATTGAAATCCCGAATGGTGAAGCAGAGAAAGACCCTAAACCTTAGGTACCAACAGAAGGTCCTCCCGTAGTGAAGGAAGGGAAGTTGCAAGATAACCTTATCGGTGGTCTCCCAAGTCCAAAAGCAGATTCGCCCAAGAAAGAAATACTAGAGATGATCAATTCCAAAAAGGCAACATTTTCATATCGGCCTAGGTCATCAACTCTCACTAAAATGGTCCACCTGGAGCTGGTCCAAGAATCGGGTCTGTTGCACATTATCATGCGAATTAAGACGACAAGCCTTTCATTTTGTGAATCTCTCACCAAGATCTAATGCAAAGCAACTTCTCGACGACTTGCATGATTCTTTCCTTCTTCTCTTTGCCCAAATATAATCCGTAGATAACTTTAATACCATCGGTAAGTAATCTAGATGATTTTACACAATGTGCAATTTCCCTAGTAGGGTTTTGGACTAGTGTTAAATTCCTATCCTAGACATGAACTCGCTAAAGAAAAGACATGGTCATGCATTTTCGACTGTGTGTTGCTTCGTGTAGATAAAATCTCCCATTTATCGTCTCTTTTTGAACCAAGTCTAAGTCTTACAAAAACTCTCCTATTCACTCACATATGTAATCTACACTCTCACATATGTTAGTTTTCACTCACACAGGCTAGACTGCCGAATTTCCCATGCCTTAGGACTATTTATACAGCAGCTTTGCTTGGCCAAACTGTGCATAACCGTTACACACGCTAGAGACAGCCATATGTCTCGGGAGCAGTTTCATAACCGCCAACTACTATGCTAATCGCCGTTTTCCTTTAACATGCGCCAATCGTCCAACACCTGTTCTCTTGGCAGTTAAAACTCTTCTCCCACGATTATAAACTCCTTTATAACCGCTCCTTTTCATCACGCGTCATTGGCATGCTTGTGAACCTCGTAACTAACTTGTAACCGTCACTTGAGCCGTATTGCGCCACTTGTTGTGTCATCTTGAATTCCCCACGCTCCAACGTTCAGCCCTCTTGGCCCTATATTTTTATTACTCTAACCTAATGCACGGACACTCTTTATGCTTTACTTGTCGAGGCCAACTCCTTAATCTCACTCTAGTTACTCCTTCGTCACATATGCTTCACTTCGCCAATTAGCTTGACAATAGCAATGCAACTCTTGCATTGCCAACTTGTTTGCATTGTTCAAGCTTTGGCCAGCCTTAAACTAATGCCATAGACCAACTCTTGATCTATTCTACACTCTTGCATCATCCTTGAGTTTGGGCCAACTCAATTCCACGGATATGCCTTAATGCCAACATCACATGTTGCATCCGTCACTTTGGCCGTCTTGCCTTCTCCTTAATGAAGCTTCATTGTGTCGACCAATAAGCTTCATTCCTTAGCCAAATATATTTAAAATGTAGCGCCACTCTTGCGCTTCATTGGCCCTGTAGGGTCATGTCATTTCGACACTTAACGGTCTATACAAGATATACCGCTATTATGGTTTCGCAATGCGCCATTCTGACGGAATTTCGACATGGACTGCAACTCGGACGCGTCATCATTATGCGTCACTTGCAGCACCGTAATAGACCTCCCCCACCTAACTGTTCAACGCCCTCGTTGAACGCAACCAAGTATACTCAACATACTTGTTCTTGGCCTTGTACACTTCACGAGCCACTCAAAAATTCAGCAAACTTATTTAGCATTCCTTCTTGCCAAAAAATTTATGCCTAGTACCACATGCCACCACTTAGCTTTACTTCTTTGATATTGATCCTATTGACTTGTCTTGTTTGTTGTTTTCACGTTGCGCATACGTTCCAACTCCCACTACAATAGTATATCAACACCCAAATGCAATTTCGAAATTCTTCTTGCCAATTCCCTGAATTGTGCTTGATTTTCGCATGAATCATTTGCGCATAAGTGTACGCCTTTGAAAGTGATTCCTCTAAATTTGATCATCATGATCATTGCCATGCTTTCCGACTTCGCCTCTTGCATCTCACTCATCGTGATAAGGACTTATAAAAGACTTGGCTTCATTTTCAATCAATTTTGTTAGGAACTTTCCGTTGAACTGTTGTTCTCCGCGCTCTTCATTAAGCACGTCATAAAGTGAATAGGGTTCTCTTCGCATTAGACACCCGAATTCAACACTTCATGCCTCACCAAACTCTGATTATGCAAACAACATTCAAGAACTCATTTCTATGAATGTGGCCACTAAGTATAAACTCTATACTTATGCCATTTTGCATACCCGAATCGAATGGTGAGTTTTCTTTGCTTAACTTCCATGCAACAAAACTATTGAGTCCTGAGCCCATTTAAAACTGTGACTAACTATCTCTTTGGACATATCATTAGCTAACCCTTTAGCTGTCCATATGCTATGCCTTCAAAGCCAATATGTCTCCAAATACTTCTTTGAACTGCATTGCTAATTTCTGGAAAGTGTGTGTGTCTTCTCTAAGGCCATGAGTTCTACCCAACTCATGCTTGATGATGATGTGATTTCTTACTTGCTGCATTTCTCTGCGTCGTTTTGCCCATCTGCCGTCGTGCTATTCTCGCAATTCCCAAACAAAGCAACATCACTTCTACACCAACTATGACCCTTGTCCTATGCTTTGCTTATTAGCTTTCAACTTGTCTTGCTATTGCATACGTTAGGCTAAGTATGTTACTTGCAGCATCTCCCCATGAACTAGTTTTACATCGTAAATAAAGAGGCAAGGCTTTATAAACGAAAACACCCTCGTTCATTCTTTGCTCTTACACAACAAGACCATGTACCATTACATGATTGATCATCAACTGATCTCTTCTGGAAAGCTAAAACTTCATTAACAAAGCAACTTGCTTACACCAAAGCAAAGTATGTACAAACTTGAAGACTCAAATAAAAGTCTGTACAACCAAACTCTACACACAGAGTTTGCATCAACCAACAACTCAAGCTACATAGAACCAGGCCAGCAACACTCTTTGTTCTTAGCTTAGTTTCTTTCTTTGTCGAAGTGAGCGACAACTTCGCTGCGTGGTCTCTTCCTTGAACCATCACTTCGGCCTCCATGAGTCTTGCTAGAATGACCCCTATAGTCATTCCATCGATACATTAAGTTGTGCTTTGAGTGGACAGCTTCTAGCGAAATGCAAACCTTTGCAAATGAAACATCCCCTATACTTAGGGCTAAAGGGAATAATTCATCTTCCTTTGGTTCATGCTTGCGCTTCTACGCCTCAGATTTTTCCTTCCTTTTGGCTTCACCTTCACAGCTTTGCACATCTTGGTCGTTGTGCAACTAGTAAGCCCTCTTACCGCTGGAATAGCCATCCTGGATACTCTGGATTTTGCGCCTCTTTAGTTCAAAGCAATCACACTTGAACTTATACCAACCCGAAATTGGAACATCTGATCTTCTTCACTCATGCCACGCACTTCTTGCACCAATGCAAGGAAGTTTTCAGCATAGGCCTGTGGTGTACTCGTCATTTTTAGCCTACGTAAACTTTTTCTTGCATACCAAGCACCATTTCTCGGCGGAATCGACATCTCAGTCCATCTTTCATGTCATCCCATGACATAGGATTGGCATAACCATCCGCTTCATCTTCTTATGACATAGTTCTCCACCAAACCTTTGCATCACCACCAAGGTAATTGCCGCGAGAGTTACTTTTGTTCTTCCTAGTTCCATTCGCCTCAAAGTATGCCTCAACGTCATACAAGAAATTCTCAATTTCTCTAGCATTTTACGGAACCTACGTAAATTCTTGGCTCGGAGACTCGATTTGAGCTTTCTCCATGCACGTTTGCCCCTACAAACATGAATTCTTGATTAACCCGCGAATGCTTGCCACTTCCTCGTAAATTTGCTTCGCATGGCTTGTTAGTATGGTCTTTATGTCCTTTGAATTGCACCTTCAATTCAGTCACTTCAACATTGGTTTCGCAATTCAACAAGGTTGCATCAGACACCTTGTCCTCGACTACACCAACCCTTTCGTCAAATTCTTTAAACCAATCTGATGTTCTTCCTTCAAGTAGGTCTAGCCTGCCCTTATCTTCGGAAACAAGAGGATTTACAAGGCTATCACAGCCCATGTCTATGACAAAATCATCAAGATTCGTCATATTCCTGTTGATCAAACGACCGGTAGTTCTTCGTCGATCATCATGCCATTAGAACTCATTTCTAATGTAATATTCGAAAATAATGCTCCACTTACTTGCTCACAGGAAAATAGCTTTAGAGGGAAAGAATCACTAGTGTATTATCCAACAAATACACTCGAACCGTGTACCAAAACTCGATCCAGTCTGATCACACCTTCAAACTCACCAAGAATTTTCTGCGAAAGTGTAACCCGGCAACACAATGGTCTTGTGAATCGAACTTCACCCACTTGCACTTGACCTTATAAGTTTGCACCTATGCAAACAGCCAACACATCAGTCAATCAGCGGAAGTCTTTTATAGCCTTCTTTCTCTTCTCTAAGCTCATCAAATGCACCCCATAATGCACTCAATTCATGCCATACTTTACCAACAACAATCAGCCAACCAAGAACACTTAGAACATGACACAATCAACTCTTTTTATTGCATCAAAGGGAAGAAATACAAAACTTGCCCACTTGGGGACTTACACAGACTTGTTCACTCCTTGAACCAAGTCTAAGTCTTACAAAAACTCTTCTATTCACTCACATATGTAATCTACACTCTCACATATGTTAGTTTTCACTCACATGAGCTAGACTGCCGAATTTTCCATGCCTTAGGACTATTTATACTGACAGCTTTTCTTGTCCAAACGTGCATAACCGTTACACATGCTAGAGACGAGCCCATCGTCTCTGGGAGCGATTTCATAACCGCCAACTACTATGCTAATCGGCGGTTTTCCTTTAACTTGCGCCAATCGTCCAACACCTGTTCTCTTGGCGATTAAAACTCTTCTCCCATGATTATAAACTCCTTTATAACCGCTCCTCTTCATCACGCGTCATTGGAATGCTTGTGAACCTCGTAACTAACTTCAGAATCAGTCACTTGAGCCAGTATTGCGCCACTTGTTGCGCCATCTTGAATTCTGCCACGCTCCAACGTTCATCCCTCTTGTCCCTGCATTTTTATTACTCTAAGCTAATGCACGGACACTCTTTATGCTTTAATTGTCGAGGCCAACTCCTTAAGATCACTCTAGTTACTCCTTCGTCACATATGCTTCACTTCGCCAATTAGCTTGACAATAGCAATGCAACTCTTGCATTGCCAACTTGTTTGCATTGTTCAAGCTTTGGCCAGCCTTAAACTAATGCCATAGACCAACTCTTGATCTATTCTACACTCTTGCATCATCCTTGAGTTTGGGCCAACTCAATTCCACGGATATGCCTTAATGCCAACATCACATGTTGCATCTGTCACTTTGGCTTCGTCTTGCCTTCTCCTTAATGAAGCTTCATTGTGTCGGCCAATAAGCTTCATTCCTTAGCAAAATATATTTACAATGTAGCGCCACTCTTGCACTTCATTGGCCCTATAGGGTCATGTCATTCTCGACACTTAACGGTCTATACAGTATACCGCTACTATGGTTTCGCAATGCGCCATTACGGCGGAACTCTGACATGGCCTGCAACTCTGTGACGCGTCATAATTATGCGTCACTTGCAGCACCGTAATACCAATCCAAGCGCCCTCGCCTTGGCCCTAGCCATGCCATACGCCCATGGTGAACCCTTGGCACCTTATGCCAAGTTTAAACGCACCCTAGCCGTGCCACCCTATTGGCCCTCACTACGCGGGTACCAAAATGAAAGCGTGCAAAGATCAACGGTTGCCCTCTCTTTCAAGATGCAAAATCTCGACTGTCAAAGGTCACCAGGCTAGCAAGTTCCCCGAGCTCAACTTTCCAAGCCACAACAACATGTTACCTGTTTTCCAAAACATTCGAGACATCAACACAAACTGGGGATCTTCTTTGGGTATTGGTTTGGCGGTTTACAACGTGCAGTGTACACTGCACCCTTCATAAGGAAGTGTCATAAGGGTGGGATGCCTAGTAAATGCGGGGATTTATGTGGGAAACATTCATGGGACATAAAGCCGTGAGTTAACAACTTTATGGAACATCAATTCCATAACTTTAACAGTTTCATGCGTTAACCACTTTATGAAATATCAAGTCCATGCATACGGTTACCACCTCCTCCCATTTACTTCTCCACTCCTTAATGAGACCAGGGTACGTTTCTACTTTGACTTGTATAAATAGGTCTCACCTATTTCCATTTGAACAACAATTTCATTCGGACAAGACAACACTCAGAAATATTTACTCACTAGATCTCCTCGTGAGCTCTCTTACTTTTCTGATAACAATTCGTAGTAACCCAACTACTCTTCCAGAATCAACTATTCAGGTCTCACCACTTTCCTTGCTTTCCTCCCCAAAACCAACCCATTCTCCTCCACTTTGTCACAGAAGCAAGTCTGGAACGACCATTTATTGGTTTAGGCCGGACTTGTACAGATTGATCTCTCGGATCTAAAGTACTCCCTTAAAGTACATTGTTTAGGGTTTAAACTGTTTCTCACCTTCACACCGTAATTACGGAAATCATGCATAAACTATTTTCACCTATAAACAATTGGCGACCTCAGCAGGAGGATTAATCTATCGATTTACAATGTCAATTTTAGACTGTCGATCTCATTCTTCGACCCAGGACGTCAAGATGGTTGGGAAGGCGACTCACTCCGATTGTCGGTCATGACACGAAAAGGAACAATTTGGTGACTCCCCGGGGGTTAGAAGCAAAACGATCCTCCAGGGATTAATGGCTCGGTTATTAGATAAGCTCAAGCAACGACTTGGAACACTGGGACTTCCCTTGGCCATGTTTTTCGAAAAACTTGGTCCTTTGGAAAGTTTATTTTCACCAAGAACGAGAAACAGAGTAAGTCTTATTTAGATAAAATACGTGGTTTGCTTTTTCAAGTTTTGATAAAACCTATAACCATGTTTCATTCCATGTCATCTATCAACACACGGTTCCATGGTTTTTACGGGACGTCGGCGTCACTTTCATTCATAGCCAAAGACAGTTCAATTAAACGTTTCATTCAAAAAAAAAACATATAATCCAAAACCATCAAGGTAAATTTTGTCCATCAACCCAAGAAAACCAGAAAATCAAAAAACATAAACCCGACGTCTCTTTGCCTTTCAAAAAAAAAAAACTAAAGATAAGAGGTCTAAAAGAGAAATATATTCAAGGAAAGTTTTTCGCGGTTTGCTCCTTTTGGCAAAGGCATCCCTTGTGCTCGGAGAGCTGCCCTCTTAAGCTTCAGCTTCTGCATAACTTCTTGAATTACGTTTTTGCTTTTTCATCATGTCTGCGGAAGGACCTTCAACTGCTCCGGCCAAAGACCTTTCAACATCAGAAAGACCTTCAGCGAACCAAGGAACGTTGAATTCGAAGCCCATGCACATGTCACGATGGAACTTCCAGCTCGAGATTACATCCTCAGAAACTCTATGACCAGTCACGTTACACATCTCATCAAACGAAGACAAGGCCTCCTCCACATACTTGACCAACACATGTCGACTAGTGATCTTCTTAGTCGTGGCAATGTGACCGTAGGTTTTCAAAATCTTGGTGTACAATATTGCATATTTATTGGCACGCTAAATCCACCAATCAACATATGACCTGGGAAAGGGGCCGGATACGGAGGATTGAAGGTGTCATCTCGTGAACTAAATCAAGAACCGGCAAGAGATCCCTAACCACAATTTCTCCAGTGAAGCGGAGTGCCCTCCTTTGTTTGGGTCATGCTAACACCTTCAGACGATAAGTCTCCATGTTCAAGTCGCTAGCGACATGGTTTCCGTGATGAGAAGTACGACTACATCTTTACCGTGATGGTCTTCCACTTCAAGATCATCCCCGGAACGATTTCCTCCTAAAAAAATCAAAATTTAGTTTTTAAAAAAAAAGAGAAATAGAAGAGATAGGGGAAAGAAGAAAAACATGGAGGGGACTCACCGATTCCGTTTCGATCGACTAGACGAAGATTCAACACTGCTATCGGAAGAATTGCTCTCACCATCACTGAGACTCAGAACTTTCATCTTTTTTCGGATTCTTCATCACTATGGAGGGGCTCGACAATGCCACTCTCTGTCCGAAAAATGGTGCTCTTTGACTGCTTTCGCAAGTTTGGAAAAGGAGTTAATATCTTTTGAAACCCTAGACGGAATACAAGGATGCATCCTCGAGAGAAGGAACAAAGGTATAAACGTTCCCATCTAAAGTCAAGAGGAGAGCGTACGTACCCACATATTGGACGAACTAAAAGTCGGAAAATCTATGGAGTCCGACCTTGGAAACCTCTGCACGATTTTTAGACCTTCGCTCCTTCACAATTGGGACCTGTCCGCTTTTGGACCGACAAATTTTCTTTTAATCGAAGAAGTATCCCTCAACAACGGATGGTTAGCTAAAACCTCAACGGAAGGCCTGCCACGAGTATTCTCCACCATAGATTTCATAAATTCCTGGATGACAAGGAATTCATCTGTAAAAATGTGTTATATTTGGAGGTCGTTGATGGATTCATTTCCACGAGAAAAGGAAGACTTTTACCCGATGCAAGAGCACTAGCATCGAGAACATCAGCAACGAAATTTCTTGAACAACGGTCGAAACGAAAAAGTGGGACCCCTTGGTCAAAACCCATATGTCGAGCAGCCCTATCAACATTATAAGGAATCGCTTTGCAAGCTCCTCAGAAAAAATATGGCACGTGACCAGGCGTGCAACTAAGCATGAACACCATCTCTCCAACGCTCCGGATTTCATCATCAGAAGACAAATACATGTTCAGGACAGGAGCAAGGGTACTAACCTGAGTTATGGACGCATGCACCGGAGCCCATGGACGAAAATTAACTGCATACGAGTTGTCAAGGAACCTAATCAGTTTTGGACCAGTCTTTCAGCGCATGTTTGACCAATGCAGTATTCTGGAGCCACCCAAGACTCAGGAAGTATAGCCAATGGTTTCGGGGCATACTTCTCGAAATGCTCCCACAACCATGCCTGGAGAAAGGCGGCATGAACATACGAATCCACTTTCATATAACCGTTCGAGGCACGCATGTCCGAAACCAACTGATCTAGGTGTGCATACGAGAGAACCAAGAAACAAACCGCCGATGGGGAGAACGACGCCCTTTCAATTTTATGGAAAACTTGATGAGTTCTGTCTTATCTCTTTCTTGCCCGAGCTGTCGTCGTCAAAAATTTACCTGGATATCCAAATAACCAAGAACGCCGCTAAATGAAGTACGTTATTTTTATGGTCCGACTCTAACTCATCAGGAAACCACCGAGACACCCACCGATCATAAAAGCACTTCGTCTCATTTTCCTTCCGAACGCAATTAATTTGACTTCATAACCAGGGTGGCGCACATTTCTTCTTCATATACATACATCCTGACGTCGAGGTTTCCAATTACAGTGAGATTTAGCAACACATCCACGCTCTCCAAAGAAATAGTCATCTCGCCCCACCGAACACGGTCGTATGGGTGTCTAGACACCATCTGGAAACAAAAGCGACCAAGCCTGGAATGTCTTTCCTACTTTGAAGCACTGCGGAAGCCGGAACAGCATCAACAATCTGTGCCCTGGTCAAGTTGGTATTTACAGTCTCCTGGTTCATCATGAATCGCACCTATTTCTCAAAGGAACGCAACCTCGCAGGGATTTCAAAGTCGATGGGAGAGGCATGATATTCTTTCCTCTAGAGGCAAAACCTTATCACTCCTCCTGGATGAACCGATCGATCCTCTCATTCACTCTCCGAACCATTCAGGAGGATTGGTATGTATTGGGGATGGTTTTTCCTAAATGTCGTCGATACCGTGAAGAACTCGTCATCTATGTTTGTCTTGGAATTACTCACATCCTTCGGTACCACATAAACTGTTGACATCTTAACAAAACTTCTCTTACGTTGTTGTCACCGCTGCGATAACTATAATGGAACAAGAGGAGCCGGGAGTTATTACATAAAACATGTAGAAATTATTCTTATCGGACACAAGGGAGCCGACACAGGCACAAACCAATTGGTTTCAAAGTCTTTTTGTAAAAAAAGGGGATCATACACACGGCACCACCAAAACAAGGAGCAAACCCTAAAAACTAGGTTTTCGTGAGAAGACATGTCAATTACTGTCACGTGCCTACCTTACACAGTGAGAAGGGGCGGTCAATGTTACTATGGTACTCATGCCTAAGTGTCACGACAAGCTAGGGCAAAAAAAGTACCTAAGATTCATGCCAACATTTCTACAAGGTCATGAAAAGGCACGCCTACAACTAGGGTTTACACTAGCAAAAAAAAAAACGAGTTGAAGAGAAGTATTGGAAGACATGCCTGGATTTGCTCGCTCTGCTCTAATTTACTATTCCGCACGGCTGGGAAGAATGAATAGGCATGAAACAAAGAGAAGTCGTCCCTATTTTTATATATACATGGTATGTGGGAGTTTGAACAAATAAAGGATTTCCTATTTTGAGCCAAGAAGGGAAAATAGGAAACCGGTCCCGCAAAGACCAATTTCCATATCCGGGACCGCTCATGCCATTGCCGCGGTCTATGCTAAGGCCACGCCCGCCAAACCGCGCCTCACCTTGCCACGGCCCCGGCCAAGCCCTCGCTCCATCACCGCGGCTCCACCACGCCTGGCCGTCCGTGCACGTCTCGTCTTGCCAAGGCCAAACTATGCCAAGCCACCTACTCCGATATTGCGACCCTATCATCCACGCGCGTTAGCCTTACTAATACCATGCCACCGTTGGCCCCTCGAGCCAAGATTTCCACTTGCGTCGCCTCCCAAGACCGCGCCCCCTTTGCCTTGGAGATGTACGACCAGACCAAGCCGGTAACTTTCATCTCACCACTCCACGGTCAGCATTCCAAGTATAACTTACGCAGGGCCGACAACACGGGAATCCAAAACTCTCTTCACCACTCAAAAGGTTAGTCGGATTCTCCTGACCATCTTTGTAATGATTTACATCTCGAATCCGTCCTTGTCTGTCACTATCATATGCTTACCCGCAACATGGTACATTAGAGAGCTAAGCATGGGACTTAATGTTGATGGTGGCTTTTAGCTTAGGGTTAAAATCGCAAAACACTATACCCTAGCAGACAGTGATGTCACAACATTCAAAGTAACAAGCATTTACTAGGCACATTTATTGAAACCTTTAATGTGTCTCTAAAATAATTACCCGGGTATATTTTTCAAATTAGGGTTACGATGAGCCAAACCCTAATTCCCACGTGTGCCAATGGCAAATCATGCCAGCCACACCCACTGCGCAAAGGCATGCCAGCAATGCTAGCTGCACCTCTGTGCCAATGGAAAATCATGCCAGCCACACCGACCGCGCCAAAGCATGCCAACCATGCTAGCCGCACCTCTGTGCCAATGGAAAATCATTCCAGCCACACCGACCACGCCAAAGAATGCCAACCATGTTAGTCGTACCTCTGTGCCAATGGCAAATCATGCCAGCCACACTGACCGCAGTGCAAATCATGCCAACCATGCTAGCCGCACCTCTGTGCCAATGGAAAATCATGCCAGCCACACCGACGCGCCAAATCATGCTAGACGCACCTTTGTTCCAATGGAAAATCATGCCAACCGCGCCATGCCAAACACGCCTCTCCATGGCCCCTCATGTCACGCCACCATCTGGCCTTCCCCATGCGGCTACCAAAGTGAAGGCGTGCAACAATCAACGGTTGCCCTTCAATACCAGGAGAAAATCCTGGCCGTCTAAGGTCCCCTCACGACCTTTGGCCCAAAACCCTAGGTTGGTCACGTACCTAGCCAAAGCTAGCCACGCCGACCGTGCCATGCCAAACACGCCTCGCCATGGCCTCCTCATGCCGTGCCACCATACGGCTTTCCCCATGCGGCTACCAAAGTGAAGGTGTGCAATAATCAATGGTTTCCATTCAATCCCGGAGCAAATCCTGGCCGTCTAAGGTCCCCTCATGACCTTTGGCGCAAAAACCTAGCAGTCACGCACCTAGCCAAAGCTAGCCATCTTTGATCGCTCCATACCAAACACGTCTCGCCATGGCCCCTCATGCCGCGCCACCGTGCTGGCCTTCCCCACACGGCTATCAAAGTGAAGGCGTGAAACAATAAACGGTTGCCCTTGATCCCAGGAGCAAATCATGTCCGTCTGAGGTCCCCTCACAACCTTTGGCCCAAAACCATAGCTTGGTCACGCACCTAGCCCAAGCTAGTCACGTCAGGCGCCCATGGCTACCTCTTGGCCCCACATGCCAAGCCAAAACCGCACCTAGCCCAATCTAGTCACACCATGCGCCCATGTCCACCCCTTGGCCCCACATGCCGAGCCAAAACCGCACCTATCCCAAGCTAGTCACGCCATGTGCCTATGGCCACCCCTTGGCCCCACATTCCAAGACAAACCAAACCTAGACAAGCTAGCCGCGCTATGCCAAAGGCACTTTGACTTGGCCCTAGCCATGCTAGTCACGTCATGCCAAGCCAAGCGCCCTCGCCTTGGCCCTATCCATGCCATACGACCATGGAAAACCCTTGGCACCACATGCCAAGCTAGCCGCGCCATGCCAAACGCACTTTGCCTTGGCCCTAGCTATGATAGTCACGTCATACCAAGCCAAGCGCCATTGCCTTGGCCCTAGCCATGCCATACGCCCATGGCGAACCCTTGGCACCTTATGCCAAGTCTAAACGCACCACTAGCCGTGCTATCACGGTTGGCCTCACTACGCGGATACCTAAACTAAGGTGTGCAACGATCAACGGTTTCCCCTCCTCTCAAGATGCAAAATATCGACCGTCAAAGGTCACCATGCTATCAAGTTCCCCGAGCTCAACTTGCCAAGACACAACAACATGTTACATGTTTTCCAAAACATTCGGAGACATCAACACAAGGCGGGGATCCTCTTTGGGTATTGGTTTGGCGGTTTACAACGTGCGGCGTACACTACGCCCTTCATAAGGGTGAGGTGCCTAGTAAATGCGGGAGTTATGTGGGAAACATTCAAGGGACATAAAGCGTGAGTTAACAACTTTATGGAACATCAATTCCATAACGTTAACGAGTTTCATGCGTTAACCAATTTATGAAACATCAAGTCCATGCATACGGTTACCACCTCCTCTAATTTACTTCCCCACTCCTTAATGAGACCAGGGTACGTTTCTACTTGACTTGTATAAATAGGTCTCACCTATTTCCATTTGAACAACAAGTTCGTTCGGACAAGACAACACCAGAAATATTTACTAGCTCTCCTCGTGAGCTCTCTTACTTTTCTGATAAAAGTCGTAGTAACCTAACTACTCTTCCAGAATCAACTATTCTGGTCTCACCACTTTCCTTGCTTCCTTCCCCAAAACCAACCCATTCTCCTTCACTTTGTGACCGAAGCAAGTCTGGAACGTCCATTTCTTGGTTTAAGCCGGACTTGTACAGATTGATCTCTCGGATCTAAAGTACTCCCTTGCAGTTCATTGTTTAGGGTTTCAACAGTTTCTTACCTTCACACCCGTAATTACCGAAATCAGCATAAACTATTTTCACTAATAAATACCGGTTTTTGAAGAAGAAAATCAAGGTTAAAGGAGAAACGAC